>CM049306.1:65213147-65240771 GCA_026874595.1 Sipunculus nudus
AGACGGCCGGACGGACGGACGACGGACAAAGGACCACGACTATAGCTCAGATGACTTATAGTCAGCTGAGCTAACAAACAAAGAAACAGTTAGGGGTGAAAACATAACCTCCTTGCCAGAGGCAATAACCATCCGATTATTTTCTTCATTAACAGAAAAATGAACTAGTGATAAAGTTTCTTCCGCACATTCTTGAATGTAGTACTTAATTATCATCTGTAGTTTCTGTTGATCAATCATTTAAAACTTTTACCACGGAGAGCCATCATAAAGCTACACTGAGGATTTGTTCAGAGAACACCTGTTATATTAAGCTGAGAGCTGATATGTCAAATCAGCATTTTTTTAAATAGGTCCATGGCCTCTTTGTTAATGAAGATAAAAGTGAACATTTGTGAAAGGGCTGTAACAATGAATCAAATAATTGATGCACTGAATCGAAGCCAGTCATTAATCGATAATCGAATCAGGCATGAAATCATGGATTAATTTCAATTATTTCATTGTCATATCCTTTTGATCTCTAGCTCTTACCTAGGAAAAGTTAAGCAGCCAACATGATGAAGTAGCACTGTTATTTAACAAAGAAAGTAATCTTATATCCTTCATTAGATGTTAGCAAAATAATGGATGAGAAGATTCAAATATTATTTTTCAGCATAAATTCTCAGGTATATAATAATCTCAATATTATAGCATCACATGGGATGAAAAATTTTAGTAAATATACATCTCTGACAGTATATTTCGAAGGAACACAATTATTCATAATCGAATTAAATCAAAGACTTCTTAGCATTTCACAGGCCCCATGTATGATCATAGTGCTATTTAATCTTCTGGAATGGGGTTTTTCTGTTCATGGTGTCAGAAATAATCCTGAAGAAATAACTTGAAGTTAAAACATTTGAGTGAATCTCTGAGGTTCTTACAAGATTTAATCATTTATAAATTGTCCTACATTTCAACAAGTGGCCCATGGGCCATGACGTTCAGCTGAATTCAGGAAGCCTTGAACAATGGGCAAAAAGACTCCCAAATTCAAAATCATGTATTTTGCCAATAGCCCTTAGATATAGGTTACAGTGACCTTAATTTACATGCAGCTGCTACCATTTATGAACTCCTGACTAATTTAGTGTTAAAATCAAGTTCTTTCACACAGCTTGTAGAAAATGGGTCAGAGTGACATATCAGGTTTCCAAGAAGATTTTGAGGGACCTCCCTGAAAGTCATGTATGAGGATTTTAGGCTAGATGGATACAATTTGTGCCCCACCTGACTCACTTGGTACTTAAAATCATATTTTCTCCCCTAATTTACAAAATATGGTTAACCATGACCTTATTTCAATTTTTCAAGGATATTTTCATGGAACTCTAAGGATGTCAAGTTAGAAGATTCTAGGTCCAACACTCATGATTTATGCCCTCTTAATGGACAACTGCTTCATCTGAAGTTCTCAAAATAGGCATAAAAACTAGAACTGCTCATTTTTGCAGTGCAAAACAGATATATGTCTCCCCCTATAGGTCATCCCAAAACATTAGGGGTAAAATATGCAATATCTCAAAACAATGAATCTAGATCTCAGCAGATTAGACTTTGAAGTTCAACGTCACAGCTGATGACATTTTGGCACAACAACTTGTGTGTCAAATTTGAAGAAAAATCTTCAGCACTAACAAAGTTATTGGGGTCACAATAAGCCTAGAATTGCATATGTTTTGACCTTGAAGATCAAGGTTCAAGGTCACATTATTTCTATCACGTCCAAGATTTTGGTAGGAACAATGAGTGTTTCAAATTTTGGAGGAAAATATGCAGGCCTTCAAAAGTTATCTCGTCCACAAGACAGTAACTACGATTCCACTGATTTAACCTTGAAGATCCTGGTCTAGGTCACCAGGTTTGAAACTCGTCCGAGAGCTTGGTAGTAACAATTGTTGTACCAAATTTGAGGACAAAATGTTTAATACTTCAAAAGTTATGGGGTTAAACACATTTTACATTTTGGCAGATTTTACCTTAAAGATGATGGTCAAGGTCACCAGTTTTCAAAATGTTCCAGGAACCTGACAGGAACAATATGTGTACCAAATTTGAGGAAATAATGTGGAATACTTCAAAAGTTTTGGGGTTTACAAAAAAATTTACATTTTGGCATATTTTACCTTGAATATGAAGGCCAAGGTTACTCGTTTTTAAACTCCTTCGTATGAACAATTGAGTGTTTCAAATTTTGGTGGAAAATATGGAGACCTTCAAAAGTTAACGCGTTCACAAGATATCCTTCAGATGAGGACGACGATCACAGACGATGGCACTGAAAACAACATGCCTCATGGGCGGGGGGGGGGGGGGGGTAGCCATCAGTAGCCACAGCACTCCATGATCAAAAAGCATGCAAAGAATCATATCAATCAATGCATTTGTTATTCAAATACAGAAGCTTTTGTATCACATGTTTAATTATCCTGGGGGTACTTACGAGCCCCATTGCTCAGAGGATAAAAGTAACAGAGACATAATTTCAGGTTTCCATAAAGACTGGTCATGAACCTCCCTGGTTGTCAGGTAAGAAGATTCTAGGTCAAACAGTGAAGACTTGTGGCTTGTTAACAGATGGCTGCTTCATTTGAAGGTCTAAAAAATAGAAAAAAATGGGTGAAAATTCGAAAAAAATAGAGGTCGGGCCACTTGTCTACAGGATCTTATGAAGCACTCCATGATGAAAAAGCAGGCAAAGAATCAAAGCAATCAATGCATAAGTTATTCAAATACATAAGCTTTTGTATCACATTTTAATTATTCTGGGGGTACTTACAAGCCCAATAGCTCGGAGGATATGGGTAACAGAGACCTAATTTCAGGTGTCCATGAAGACTTTTCATGGACCTCCTTAGATGATAAGTAAGAAGAATCTAGGCCAAATAGTGATGATTTGTGCCCTGTTAACAGATGATGATTTATTTGAATGGTCTCAAAAATAAAAAAAAATGCTTGAAAATTAAAAAAAAAAATATAGGCGGCGTCACCTGTCTGCAGGAACTGTCCATGATCAGTTAGCATGCAAAGAATCATGGTGATCAATGCATTAGTTTTCAGATACTGAGGTGTTTGTATCAAATTTTTAATTAATCTTTTGGGTACTTTCGAGCCCCAAAGCTTGGAGGATATATGTAACAAAAACCTAATTTTAGGTTTTCAAGGTTATTTTTCAATGACTTCACTAGATGTCAAGTATAAAGATTCTAGGTCCAGCGGTTACGATATGTGCCTTGTTAACAGATGAGGCTTTATTTGAAGGTCTGAAAAATAGAGAAAAAGTGCGTGGAAATTCGAAAAATACAGGTGGCGCAACCAGTCTGCAGGAACTGACGGAACATTCCATGATGAATATTCATGCAGAGAATCATGGTGATCCATGCATTAGTTATTCAGATACTCTGAAATTTTTATTTAGTCTGAGGGGTACTTACGAGCCCCGTAGCTCGGAGGATATGGGTAACAGAGAGACTAAATTTCAGATTTGCACGGAGACTTCATGGATCTCCTTTGATGTCAAGTTAGAAGATTCCAGGTCAAATGTTTTTAATTTATTATTCTGGGGGGGGGGGGGGTGCTAACGAGACCCATAGCTTGGAGAAAATAGATAACATTGACCTGATTTCAGGTTTCCAAGGAGATTTTTCATAGACCTCCCTGGATGTCAAGTTAGAAGATTCCAGGTCCAGCTGTTACGATTTGTGCCCTATTTACGGACGGCCGGACTGCCGGACGGCCAGACGGACAAAGAGTAATCGCTATAGCTCAGATGACTTTCAGTCAGCTGAGCTAAAAACCAAGCATATAAGTAAAACATTGCCAGTTTAAGGTGAAGGATTAAATTTTAAAGTCATTTACTCCTTCCACATCAGCTGAGATTTGATTCCTTTGTTTACAATATTCTATGATAAACCATAATAGGTGCACAGTTTTAAACCCACAAAAACTTTGTAATTTTTAAGTTTTCCTGAGGTTCCCAACGAATATTTTCTAAAGAAAAGACACCTTTCGAGGATGCTCCAAAACGCCACAAGTTCTATACTTACGATTCCTTTTCTGCGGTTGCGATTGCGCTCGCTATTGCGGATGAAGTCAAATGTACTATATTATAAAGGGCCGATTCCTTTTATGTGAGTTGCGGTAATTGGACGTCTCACCCTATCGGAAAACCTAGCTGAGGGTATGACGTGGGCGGACAAGAATTCCCGCTAAATTGCGCAAATTAGCAGTGTCCCAGGATTTCACGTGTTAAACAGCAGTTGCCAAGAAAGCAGACCCTGTTCTCCGCATGAAAACGGATAGATCATATCGAAATCAAACACACAATCGCAAAACAGGATCGGCCTTGACGCGACCGCTCGCCCTACCCATTAAGGTCTTTTTCCCGCAGAAAACCGCTGAAAATAGTAGAAAATCGAAGGACGTTTTATTTTGCGTTTTGTCGTTAGTTGGTCAGTCGTTACGTTGGTTTTGATTGCATGGTGTTTACCCCAAAAAAGAACGGATTTTGATGAAATTTGCTGGAGGGCAAACCTCGTTATTCCTTCCGGGTTATTCCTTTGCTAGATGGCAAGGATTACCGCCATAAATTAATATTCACGAAGTTGATTTCTTTTCCTTTTTGTGGTTATTTAACTTTTTGAACTGCGTCTGTTTATCATCCGTGATCTATATAGAATGCCCGAGTCAGGAAATAACTCCTGTGGCTTGGTTTGAAGACTCCATTCTCGTGCTCGATGAGCCCATCAAGCGTTACCAGGTAAAAATCATGTTTAAAGTATTGTACCATTCAGAGCCGTTAACAAAGGCTATATATAATCTAAAGAACTGCCTGAGATATGCTACAACCTCAGGAACACGTCCACCTTAATTGCCTCCGCCAGGCATTCCCTCAGCCACGTTCATCCACGTGCGTGCATGTCTGTGTGTGTTACTGTTAGGTCATAACATAACTCACGTAATCTTGAACGGGATATGATTACGTTTTCTGGGCTTTTCGGGAATCGGCCAAGAAGAAACGGTGTGGGCCGGCACATGATCCGGATTCAGGCGGGTCATCAAAGGAATATTCACACATGTACAGTCACTTTCACACGAATGAACATAGGAATGAAAGAAAATGCAAAGATGTTCGCATTGCTGGGTGCTTCTTAACACGTGTTTGCATTAATTTATTCGGCCCCATTTCCCATTTTCGTTCGTGCATGAGTGACTGTATATTTGTGAATACTCTGTTAAGAAAATATCTTTACTTAAAAAGCGTCAGATTTACAACCCTTAACTTCTACAAAGTCTGTACCAAAGATTAAGTACCGCTATCATAATAGCCCATAATAGTACGTAGTACACCGCAAGCCTTGCCTAACGAAACAACATTCTAGCAAGATTAAAAAATTAACACAACACAGGTGTACAGTCACTTACGCACGAAAGAACATGGGAGATAAAGGAAATGCAAACACGTGTTGGGAAGCACCAAACAGTACGAACGTGTTTGCATTCACTTATTCGGTCCCATCCCTATTTTCGGACGTGCATGGGTGACTGTACATTTGTGAAAAAGATTAACACATCACAATTGTTTGCATTCACTTATTCGGTCCCATCCCTATTTTCGGACGTGCATGGGTGACTGTACATTTGTGAAAAAGATTAACACATCACAATTGTACAGTCACTTACGCACGAAAGAACATGGGAAAGAAAGGAAATGCAAACATGTGTTGGGAAGCACCAAACAGTACGAACGTGTTTGCATTGACTTATTCGGCCTCATTTCCCATTTTCGGACGTGCATGAGTGACTGTACATTTGTGCATACTTAGTTTAAAAAAATATCTTAATTTAAAAAAGTCAAATAATACGTTATCACGAACATAATAGTACGTACTACAGCACAAGTCTTGCCTAATGAATCAACAGTCTAGATATATAAAAACAGCAACAGATACTCGAAAAGCTTAACAAATAAAATAATTAAAATAAACCTTATTTTTAAACTCAGAGCCAACTACATTTATTTAAAGAGAAACTGAAAATTGAGTCGTGCAACATAAGGAAATTACAGTCCGGGATTTTTTTTTATTTTAAGTACAATAATAATCTATATGCAGGGTATGATTATTCACGAAAAAACATCTTTATGCCCGATTGGATTTTAAAGGTTAGAATCTTTGTTTCACATATTCATTTCATGTAACTGTCAAGGGAGCCAGGAGAAAACATCCTCGTGTAATTTGCATTGTATTTTTATCATATTGGAACGCTGGAACAGTTTCATCCTTTTTGAAGATTAGATTCACTGCCAGGTTTTAATCATAAACTGCTATATATGTACATTCAGTCACGGACGCCCGAGTAAATTGAACTAATTTAGTAAGAAAAACAGAGAGAACTCTGACGTTCATTTCGTTCAAAAGGTCTGGCTTCAAGGCATTACTTTCAATTACTTCTTGTAAGACATTCTGTATTCTGTCTTCATAGGCATATATATATATATATATATATATATATATATACATACATATATATATATATATATATATATGGAAAGTGCGGCTGTTCGCTCTCTCACCACACTGGCACAGCTATACTTATCTCCTACACCGGATGTCTGATTATAAGGATGTTAGAAATTGGCGAAATGAAGTACATACAGAAAAACATGGATTACTTGTGCAACGTGCAAGTAATTTAAGCACAAATAATCACTCAAAAACGGATGACTAAATTAAGCGTGGTTGCTCATTCAAGAGAAATTTTGAATTTTGAAAAAAATGTTATTGAAAATTGATATATATATATAAATAAAAAAGATTGAATATTGCATTATATTCTTAAGGTACTTATGCAAGATATACTTTAGGCACTCATACTTTCGCAAACGTGTGGATTAGTTTAATAATTTTAGAAGATTGACCATATGCATGACTGGATTCAAATATACGCTGATGCTGAACACGTAGTGGTAATCACAATTTTTTGTTATATTGTTATATCAAATGTAATACAGTAGACCGACATGTCTTTATGTCTTGTTCGTCAAAGTCAGGTGGAATATATTACATGAAATTGACAAAAAGACAGAATTATTCAGATGATGATATTCCTGCTATAGAAAGAAACTAGAGTATACAGAATATAACAGACGGCAGAACCGTTAATAACATCTGTCGCGTACAGATCCATTATGACGCATTGATCTCCGGCAAATTCTTTATGCTATATTTCAATGCAGGCACGTTTTGTCGCCAAGACGTATTCCCATTAGAAATAAAAGATCATATTATCTTTTTTCATATGAAAAGAAAGCAGAATAACGCTTTACAATATATTAGGCTTTGAAACATCAAACCATGATATTCCTGGCGCCATGTGACAAATTTCACAGCCGGGGGTGGGTGTCAGACAAACTGAGTAATTCATACCATGGAACATCTTTCTCTCTTTGATACAATGGGCCATCCAGCTTCCTTTGTTATCTTTTGAAAATCTGGAGAAAAGGATTTGCCAATTATTGCAGCAAGGCAGCACATTGTCAAAGGATTTGTGGAAAATAATAAGTACTACAGGGATTGTGCTCTTTTATTATTTCTCAAGCACTGCCCTCCTTCGTGAATTATTAAACGTTGTAAGTGAACAAATAAATATCGTAGGTTTGACTCCCCCTGAGAAATCAACAAGTAAATATTCTATATTTTAGTTGCTACCGATATGTAATAAAGAGAGGAAGTCCAGGGATTTAAACAGAAACAAGAGGATGAACTCGAGTGATGATCATGTGACATTTTAAATGTAATATTTAATGGTTGAGTAAAACGGTTAGCCCTAGATAACTCTTTGATATTCCGTGTCTTGTTATCCTTGATCTTGAAATTATCAGAAAACTCACGGGACAATAGATTCTAGCTCATGTCAAAGGTAACCTTATATGTTTAAATGTCAGAAAATATTTTCAGATGCCTTTTATTATGAAGAAGCTACAACTCACGTAATGTTATCTCGCCTTCAGGGGAGAGCCAAACTCTGTAGATGTATAGGAAAACATCCTCATGTTTAAATATGAACAGTAAAGCGAGACAATAGCTATCAGGTGCCTAAATGTCCGCCAAAGACGGATTTAGGTTGCACTGGGCCTTTGGGTTTAATCCAAACACGGGTACTTCCATCAATATGATTAAGAGTGCAAGTAACAGGAAAGACTGTTGAATTGCATTGTAATTATATTAAATTTCATCCACGTACTTATTACATCGTGTGCTTACGAGGATTTCGTCATTCCTTCTTCCGCAACAATCTATGCTTTAGTTTACACAAACTTTATCTCACAACTACTTTTGGGGCCAAGTAAATATTTGGGCCATCTGGCTTCAGGCGGTTCCCTTACCCTTTGCGTCTCACAGGGGTAACAATGGTAAAGTTTTGAATTGCCGTGCTAGTCTGTTATTTTCAAAATAGTAATTAGGATCTGAGGAAGAGGGGGCGAGTACCTAAAGGTTGTGTATAAGAAATCTACACAAAGCTAGTCTCCATTTACATCTTTTAGGTCTGGTGTAGTTGGTTGTTGCGCTCTTTCGTTCTTTCGTGTCGCAATATCGACTCTTCCTTTTGCGTTTGCTCCTTTAAAATATCTTTTTGCGTTCCTTCGCTCACTTTGTTCTTTGTTTCTCTTGCTCTGTCGTCGTACTTCCATTTTTAGTTTATTTAATTCTCGCTTGTCTTTTTCTGTCTGTTACTCTCGTCATTCTTTCCTTTGTTCTCTCTTTGTTTTGTCCTATTTCTTTGTCCGTTCTTTCAGTTCTTTGCTTTGTCGTTCTGTTACATTATCTGGTGTTCTTTATGTTTCTGCATTTTTGTATCTCTTCATTTTGCTGTTCTATCTTTGAGTCTTTATCTTTCCCCTCGTTTACTTTTATGAAGCTCTTATCTTGAATAAAATTGGCTGACTATAATTTTTAGCAGCCGATCCCTCCTTGCTACAGGTAGGATATCCATTTCCGAACTATATCAAGTGGACATCACACCAAGTGGGACATCCAGATTCTTTCATTTTAAAGCAATAAAATATTATAGAATTTACAAGATATATAATTATGAAATATGTGATTAAAATACATTCGGTCTAATGATGAACTACGGTGGATAATAGTGATGAATAATGATGTATTGTTACAGGTGCCCAGGGGCGTAGCCAGGATTGAGGGAGGGCAGGGGGCCATGATCAATCGCGGATCCAGAAATTCGAGAACGTGGGGGGGGGGGGGGGCGCTTATATGTATGGGTAATTATAAAACTAAGTGTTATATTTATATGGTATATGTAGGTATATTATTATTATTATTATTATTATTATTATTATTATTATACGTTGTATATTTTAGTGTATGAAAATATATATTTTTTTTATTTTCAGTTATGAATAATGGTTATATTAAAGTTAATTACAGGTAAATGGGAAGGGTATGGGAGGGGGTGTCACACGAATGTTCCATGTGTTGTTGGGGTTTGGTTTGTTTGCCACGCGTAGCTCGTGTTGTGGCGGCCTCACCTGGCGAGAGAATATTCCAGCGGACACGGAAGCGTGTCAGTCAGTGTGTGGGACCTATCCGATTATCTAGTTCTTTCAGGGATTCTTTTATTACGAACACTTTACAATTAAGTGCTGCTAGTCTCAAGTTTACTTTCGGATTGCTACAAGAGCTTTACATTGGACTGTTATTCTCCAAGAGAATTTTTGTGAGCTGTTCGTCAGGTTTATACATTTTAAAGGACTTGTCGCTGTGACAGTGGTGGTACCCAGGTACTGTGCACTTTGTTTATTTTACTGTGTAATTGTATTGATTTGTTGTTATACTGCTGTGATACTGTGTAATTGTATTGATTTAGTGTATTGTAATGTTAGGGTTGTTTTAAGAATAAAGTATGGTTATTTGTAAACAAAAAAACACTGACTTCTTTATTCATTCCCCTAGACATTTCACGCTGCCTAGTGTTACAGAATCTGATTTTTTATCTCCTTGACAAAATTTATGTTCATCACGCATACATGATCTGTTGATATTAGGTTCCGTAACAGTATATAAATATATATGTTCCTCCGCTCTGGAAAGTTTGACCTCAGCCACTCTCAATACAGTTTCGTCGCGGGAAAACGCCTTTCTAATGTACAGTATTAAAAAACGGGAACTGTCGCGACTGTACACCCTAAAGACAGCACATTCATTTAATGGCCTTGTGGCCCAGGGGTAGAGCACAGGACTCAGGACTCAGGGTAGAGCACAGGGCTCAGGTGACAAGGTAGAACACAGGACTCAGTACTCAAGGTAGAGCACAGGACTCAGGACTCAAGGTAGAGCACAGGGCTCAGGACATTAGGTAGAGCACAGGACTCAGGACTCAAGGTAGAGCACAGGACTCAGGACTCAAGGTAGAACACAGGACTCAGGACTCAAGGTAGAACACAGGACTCAGGACTCAAGGTAGAACACAGGACTCAGGACTCAAGGTAGAACACAGTACTCAGGACTCAAGGTAGAGCACAGGACTCAGGACTCAAGGTAGAGCACAGGGCTCAGGACTCAAGGTAGAGCACAGGGCTCAGGACATTAGGTAGAGCACAGGACTCTGGACTCAAGGTAGAGCACAGGACTCAGGAATCAAGGTAGAGCACAGGACTCAGGACACAAGGTAGAACACAGGACTCAGGACTCAAGGTAGAGCACAGGACTCAGGACTCAAGGTAGAGCACAGGACTCAGGATTCAAGGTAGAACACAGGACTCAGGACTCAAGGTAGAGCACAGGACTCAGGACTCAAGGTAGAACACAGGACTCAGGACTCAAGGTAGAGCACAGGACTCAGGACTCAAGGTAGAACACAGGATTCAGGACTCAAGGTAGAGCACAGGGCTCAGGACTCAAGGTAGAGCACAGGACTCTGGACTCAAGGTAGAGCACAGGGCTCAGGATTCAAGGTAGAGCACAGGGCTCAGGGTTCAAGGTAGAGCACAGGGCTCAGGACATTAGGTAGAGCACAGGACTCTGGACTCAAGGTAGAGCACAGGACTCAAGACATTAGGTAGAGCACAGGACTCTGGACTCAAGGTAGAGCACAGGACTCGGGACTCAAGGTAGAGCACAGGACTCAGGACTCAAGGCAGAGCTTAGGACTCAGGACTCAGGACTCAGGGTAGAGCACAGGACTCAGGACTCAAGGTAGATCACAGGACTCAGGACTCAAGATAGAGCACAGGACTCAGGGGTACAGCACATGGCTCAGGGGTACAGCACAGGGCTCAGGGGTACAGCACAGGGCTCAGTATTCAAGGTAAAGCACAGGACACTTGACTCAAGGTAGAGCACAGGACTCAGGACTCAAAGTAGACCACAGGGCTCAGGACTCAAGGTAGAGCACAGGGCTCAGGGTTCAAGGTAGAGCACAGGGCTCAGGACATTAGGTAGAGCACAGGACTCTGGACTCAAGGTAGAGCACAGGGCTCAGGATTCAAGGTAGAGCACAGGGCTCAGGGTTCAAGGTAGAGCACAGGGCTCAGGACATTAGGTAGAGCACAGGACTCTGGACTCAAGGTAGAGCACAGGACTCAAGACATTAGGTAGAGCACAGGACTCTGGACTCAAGGTAGAGCACAGGACTCGGGACTCAAGGTAGAGCACAGGACTCAGGACTCAAGGCAGAGCTTAGGACTCAGGACTCAGGACTCAGGGTAGAGCACAGGACTCAGGACTCAAGGTAGATCACAGGACTCAGGACTCAAGATAGAGCACAGGACTCAGGGGTACAGCACATGGCTCAGGGGTACAGCACAGGGCTCAGGGGTACAGCACAGGGCTCAGTATTCAAGGTAAAGCACAGGACACTTGACTCAAGGTAGAGCACAGGACTCAGGACTCAAAGTAGACCACAGGACTCAGGACTCAAGGTAGAGCACAGGGCTCAGGGTTCAAGGTAGAGCACAGGGCTCAGGACATTAGGTAGAGCACAGGACTCTGGACTCAAGGTAGAGCACAGGGCTGAGGATTCAAGGTAGAGCACAGGGCTCAGGGTTCAAGGTAGAGCACAGGGCTCAGGACATTAGGTAGAGCACAGGACTCAGGACTCAAGGTAGAGCACAGGACTCAAGACATTAGGTAGAGCACAGGACTCTGGACTCAAGGTAGAGCACAGGACTCGGGACTCAAGGTAGAGCACAGGACTCAGGACTCAAGGCAGAGCACAGGACTCAGAACTCAGGGTAGAGCACAGGACTCAGGACTCAAGGTAGATCACAGGACTCAGGACTCAAGATAGAGCACAGGACTCAGGGGTACAGCACAGGGCTCAGGGGTACAGCACAGGGCTCAGGGGTACAGCACAGGGCTCAGTATTCAAGGTAAAGCACAGGACTCTGGACTCAAGGTAGAGCACAGGACTCAGGACTCAAAGTAGACCACAGGGCTCAGGGGTACAGCACAGGGCTCAGGACTCAAGGTAGAGCACAGGGCTCAGGGGTACAGCACAGGGCTCAGGGGTACAGCACAGGGCTCAGTATTCAAGGTAGAGCACTGGACTCAGGACTCAAGGTAGAGCACAGGACTCAGGACTCAAAGTAGAGCACAGGACTCAGGACTCAAAGTGGAGCAGAGGGCTCAGGACTCAAGGTAGAGCACAGGGCTCAGGACATTAGGTAGAGCTCAGGACTCAGGACTCAAGGTAGAGCACAGGACTCAGGACTCAAGGTAGAACACAGGACTCAGGACTCAAGGTAGAACACAGGACACAGGACTCAAGGTAGAGCCAGGGCTCAGGACATTAGGTAGAGCTCAGGACTCAGGACTCAAGGTAGAGCACAGGACTCAGGACTCAAGGTAGAACACAGGACTCAGGACTCAAGGTAGAGCACAGGACTCAGGACTCAAGGTAGAGCACAGGGCTCAGGGGTACAGCACAGGGCTCAGGACTCAAGGTAGAGCACAGGGCTGAGGGGTACAGCACAGGGCTCAGGGGTACAGCACAGGGCTCAGGACTCAAGGTAGAGCACAGGGCTCAGGACTTAAGGTAGAGCACAGGGCTCAGTATTCAAGGTAGAGCACAGGGCTCAGGGGTACAGCACAGGGCTCAGTATTGAAGGTAGAGCACAGGGCTCAGGACATTAGGTAGAGCTCAGGACTCAGGACTCAAGGTAGAGCACAGGACTTAGGACTCAAGGTAGAACACAGGACTCAGGACTCAAGGTAGAGCACAGGACTCAGGACTCAAGGTAGAACACAGGATTCAGGACTCAAGGTAGAGCACAGGGCTCAGGACTCAAGGTAGAGCACAGGACTCTGGACTCAAGGTAGAGCACAGGGCTCAGGATTCAAGGTAGAGCACAGGGCTCAGGGTTCAAGGTAGAGCACAGGGCTCAGGACATTAGGTAGAGCACAGGACTCTGGACTCAAGGTAGAGCACAGGACTCAAGACATTAGGTAGAGCACAGGACTCTGGACTCAAGGTAGAGCACAGGACTCGGGACTCAAGGTAGAGCACAGGACTCAGGACTCAAGGCAGAGCTTAGGACTCAGGACTCAGGACTCAGGGTAGAGCACAGGACTCAGGACTCAAGGGAGATCACAGGACTCAGGACTCAAGATAGAGCACAGGACTCAGGGGTACAGCACATGGCTCAGGGGTACAGCACAGGGCTCAGGGGTACAGCACAGGGCTCAGTATTCAAGGTAAAGCACAGGACACTTGACTCAAGGTAGAGCACAGGACTCAGGACTCAAAGTAGACCACAGGGCTCAGGACTCAAGGTAGAGCACAGGGCTCAGGGTTCAAGGTAGAGCACAGGGCTCAGGACATTAGGTAGAGCACAGGACTCTGGACTCAAGGTAGAGCACAGGGCTGAGGATTCAAGGTAGAGCACAGGGCTCAGGGTTCAAGGTAGAGCACAGGGCTCAGGACATTAGGTAGAGCACAGGACTCTGGACTCAAGGTAGAGCACAGGACTCAAGAAATTAGGTAGAGCACAGGACTCTGGACTCAAGGTAGAGCACAGGACTCGGGACTCAAGGTAGAGCACAGGACTCAGGACTCAAGGCAGAGCACAGGACTCAGAACTCAGGGTAGAGCACAGGACTCAGGACTCAAGGTAGATCACAGGACTCAGGACTCAAGATAGAGCACAGGACTCAGGGGTACAGCACAGGGCTCAGGGGTACAGCACAGGGCTCAGGGGTACAGCACAGGGCTCAGTATTCAAGGTAAAGCACAGGACTCTGGACTCAAGGTAGAGCACAGGACTCAGGACTCAAAGTAGACCACAGGGCTCAGGGGTACAGCACAGGGCTCAGGACTCAAGGTAGAGCACAGGGCTCAGGGGTACAGCACAGGGCTCAGGGGTACAGCACAGGGCTCAGTATTCAAGGTAGAGCACTGGACTCAGGACTCAAGGTAGAGCACAGGACTCAGGACTCAAAGTAGAGCACAGGACTCAGGACTCAAAGTGGAGCAGAGGGCTCAGGACTCAAGGTAGAGCACAGGGCTCAGGACATTAGGTAGAGCTCAGGACTCAGGACTCAAGGTAGAGCACAGGACTCAGGACTCAAGGTAGAACACAGGACTCAGGACTCAAGGTAGAACACAGGACACAGGACTCAAGGTAGAGCCAGGGCTCAGGACATTAGGTAGAGCTCAGGACTCAGGACTCAAGGTAGAGCACAGGACTCAGGACTCAAGGTAGAACACAGGACTCAGGACTCAAGGTAGAGCACAGGACTCAGGACTCAAGGTAGAGCACAGGGCTCAGGGGTACAGCACAGGGCTCAGGACTCAAGGTAGAGCACAGGGCTGAGGGGTACAGCACAGGGCTCAGGGGTACAGCACAGGGCTCAGGACTCAAGGTAGAGCACAGGGCTCAGGACTTAAGGTAGAGCACAGGGCTCAGTATTCAAGGTAGAGCACAGGGCTCAGGGGTACAGCACAGGGCTCAGTATTGAAGGTAGAGCACAGGGCTCAGGACATTAGGTAGAGCTCAGGACTCAGGACTCAAGGTAGAGCACAGGACTTAGGACTCAAGGTAGAGCACAGGGCTCAGGGGTACAGCACAGGGCTCAGGGGTACAACACAGGACTCAGGCCTCAAGGTAGAGCACAGGACTCAGGACTCAAGGTAGAACACAGGACTCAGGACTCAAGGTAGAGCACAGGGCTCAGGGGTAGAGCACAGGGCTCAGGGATACAGCACAGGACTCAGGACTCAAGGTAGAACACAGGACTCAGGACTCAATGTAGAACACAGGACTCAGGACTCAAGGTAGAGCACAGGACTCAGGACTCAAGGTAGAACACAGGACTCAGGACTCAAGGTAGAGCACAGGACTCAGGACTCAAGGTAGAGCACAGGACTCAGGACTCAAGGTAGAGCACAGGGCTCAGGGGTACAGCACAGGGCTCAGGACTCAAGGTAGAGCACAGGGCTCAGGGGTACAGCACAGGGCTCAGGGGTACAGCACAGGGCTCAGGACTCAAGGTAGAGCACAGGGCTCAGGACTTAAGGTAGAGCACAGGGCTCAGTATTCAAGGTAGATCACAGGGCTCAGGGGTACAGCACAGGGCTCAGTATTCAAGGTAGAGCACAGGGCTCAGGACATTAGGTAGAGCTCAGGACTCAGGACTCAAGGTAGAGCACAGGACTCAGGACTCAAGGTAGAGCACAGGGCTCAGGGGTACAGCACAGGGCTCAGGGGTACAACACAGGACTCAGGACTCAAGGTAGAGCACAGGACTCAGGACTCAAGGTAGAACACAGGACTCAGGACTCAAGGTAGAGCACAGGGCTCAGGGGTAGAGCACAGGGCTCAGGGGTACAGCACAGGTCTCAGGACTCAAGGTAGAACACAGGACTCAGGACTCAATGTAGAACACAGGACTCAAGGTAGAGCACAGGACTCAGGACTCAAGGTAGAACACAGGACTCAGGACTCAAGGTAGAGCACAGGACTCAGGACTCAAGGTAGAGCACAGGGCTCAGGGGTACAGCACAGGACTCAGGACTCGAGGCAGAGCACAGGGCTCAGGGGTACAGCACAGGGCTCAGGGGTACAGCAGAGGGCTCAGGACTCAAGGTAGAGCACAGGGCTCAGGACTTAAGGTAGAGCAGAGGGCTCAGTATTCAAGGTAGAGCACAGGGCTCAGGGGTACAGAACAGGGCTCAGTATTGAAGGTAGAGCACAGGGCTCAGGACATTAGGTAGAGCTCAGGACTCAGGACTCAAGGTAGAGCACAGGACTCAGGACTCAAGGTAGAGCACAGGGCTCAGGGGTACAGCACAGGGCTCAGGGGTATAGCACAGGGCTCAGGACTCAAGGTAGAGCACAGGGCTCAGGACTTAAGGTAGAGCACAGGGCTCAGTATTCAAGGTAAAGCACAGGGCTCAGGGGTATAGCACAGGGCTCAGTATTCAAGGTAGAGCACAGGGCTCAGGACATTAGGTAGAGCACAGGACTCAGGACTCAAGGTAGAGCACAGGGCTCAGGACTCAAGGCAGAGCACAGGGCTCAGTATTCAAGGTAGAGCACAGGGCTCAGGACATTAGGTAGAGCACAGGACTCAGGACTCAAGGTAGAGCACAGGACTCAGGACTCAAGGTAGAGCACAGGACTCAGGACTCAAGGTAGAGCACAGGGCTCAGGGGTACAGCACAGGGCTCAGGGGTACAGCACAGGGCTCAGTATTCAAGGTAGAGCACAGGGCTCAGGACATTAGGTAGAGCTCAGGACTCAGGACTCAAGGTAGAGCACAGGACTCAGGACTCAAGGTAGAGCACAGGGCTCAGGGGTACAGCACAGGACTCAGGACTCAAGGCAGAGCACAGGGCTCAGGGGTACAGCACAGGGCTCAGGGGTACAGCAGAGGGCTCAGGACTCAAGGTAGAGCACAGGGCTCAGGACTTAAGGTAGAGCACAGGGCTCAGTATTCAAGGTAGAGCACAGGGCTCAGGGGTACAGCACAGGGCTCAGTATTGAAGGTAGAGCACAGGGCTCAGGACATTAGGTAGAGCTCAGGACTCAGGACTCAAGGTAGAGCACAGGACTCAGGACTCAAGGTAGAGCACAGGGCTCAGGGGTACAGCACAGGGCTCAGGGGTACAGCACAGGGCTCAGGACTCAAGGTAGAGCACAGGGCTCAGGACTTAAGGTAGAGCACAGGGCTCAGTATTCAAGGTAAAGCACAGGGCTCAGGGGTATAGCACAGGGCTCAGTATTCAAGGTAGAGCACAGGGCTCAGGACATTAAGTAGAGCACAGGACTCAGGACTCAAGGTAGAGCACAGGGCTCAGGACTCAAGGCAGAGCACAGGGCTCAGTATTCAAGGTAGAGCACAGGGCTCAGGACATTAGGTAGAGCACAGGACTCAGGACTCAAGGTAGAGCACAGGACTCAGGACTCAAGGTAGTGCACAGGACTCAGGACTCAAGGTAGAGCACAGGGCTCAGGGGTACAGCACAGGGCTCAGGGGTACAGCACAGGGCTCAGTATTCAAGGTAGAGCACAGGGCTCAGGACATTAGGTAGAGCTCAGGACTCAGGACTCAAGGTAGAGCACAGGACTCAGGACTCAAGATAGAGCACAGGGCTCAGGATTCAAGGTAGAGCACAGGGCTCAGGGGTACAGCACAGGGCTCAGTATTCAAGGTAGAGCACAGGGCTCAGGGGTACAGCACAGGGCTCAGGGGTAAAGCACAGGGCTCAGTATTCAAGGTAGAGCACAGGGCTCAGGGGAACAGCACAGGGCTCAGGGGTACAGCACAGGGCTCAGTATTCAAGGTAGAGCACAGGGCTCAGGACATTAGGTAGAGCTCAGGACTCAGGACTCAAGGTAGAGCACAGGACTCAGGACTCAAGGTAGAGCACAGGGCTCAGGATTCAAGGTAGAGCACAGGGCTCAGGGGTACAGCACAGGGCTCAGTATTCAAGGTAGAGCACAGGGCTCAGGGGTACAGCACAGGGCTCAGGGGTACAGCACAGGGCTCAGTATTCAAGGTAGAGCACAGGGCTCAGGGGTACAGCACAGGGCTCAGGGGTACAGCACAGGACTCAGGACTCAAGGTAGAGCACAGGACTCTGGACTCAAGGTAGAGCACAGGGCTCAGGACATTAGGTAGAGCTCAGGACTCAGGACTCAAGGTAGAGCACAGGACTCAGGACTCAAGGTAGAGCACAGGGCTCAGGACATTAGGTAGAGCTCAGGACTGAGGACTCAAGGAAGAGCACATGACTCAGGACTCAAGGTAGAGCACAGGGCTCAGGATTCAAGGTAGAGCACAGGGCTCAGGGGTACAGCACAGGGCTCAGGGGTACAGCACAGGACTCAGGACTCAAGGCAGAGCACAGGGCTCAGTATTCAAGGTAGAGCACAGGGCTCAGGGGTACAGCACAGGGCTCAGGGGTACAGCACAGGACTCAGGACTCAAGGCAGAGCACAGGGCTCAGGGGTACAGCACAGGGCTCAGGGGTAAAGCACAGGACTCAGGACTCAAGGTAGAGCACAGGACTCAGGGGTACAGCACAGGACTCAGGACTCAAGGTAGAGCACAGGACTCTGGACTCAAGGTAGAGCACAGGGCTCAGGACATTAGGTAGAGCTCAGGACTGAGGACTCAAGGTAGAGCACAGGACTCAGGACTCAAGGTAGAGCACAGGGCTCAGGGGTACAGCACAGGGCTCAGGGGTACAACACAGGACTCAGGACTCAAGGTAGAGCACAGGACTCAGGACTCAAGGTAGAACACAGGACTCAGGACTCAAGGTAGAGCACAGGGCTCAGGGGTAGAGCACAGGGCTCAGGGGTACAGCACAGGACTCAGGACTCAAGGTAGAACACAGGACTCAGGACTCAATGTAGAACACAGGCCTCAGGACTCAAGGTAGAGCACAGGACTCAGGACTCAAGGTAGAACACAGGACTCAGGACTCAAGGTAGAGCACAGGACTCAGGACTCAAGGTAGAGCACAGGGCTCAGGGGTACAGCACAGGACTCAGGACTCAAGGCAGAGCACAGGGCTCAGGGGTACAGCACAGGCCTCAGGGGTACAGCACAGGGCTCAGGACTCAAGGTAGAGCACAGGGCTCAGGACTTAAGGTAGAGCACAGGGCTCAGTATTCAAGGTAGAGCACAGGGCTCAGGGGTACAGCACAGGGCTCAGTATTCAAGGTAGAGCACAGGGCTCAGGACATTAGGTAGAGCTCAGGACTCAGGACTCAAGGTAGAGCACAGGACTCAGGACTCAAGGTAGAGCACAGGGCTCAGGGGTACAGCACAGGGGTCAGGATTACAGCACAGGGCTCAGGACTCAAGGTAGAGCACAGGGCTCAGGACTTAAGGTAGAGCACAGGGCTCAGTATTCAAGGTAGAGCACAGGGCTCAGGGGTACAGCACAGGGCTCAGTATTCAAGGTAGAGCACAGGGCTCAGGACATTAGGTAGAGCACAGGACTCAGGACTCAAGGTAGAGCGCAGGGCTCAGGGGTACAGCACAGGACTCTGGACTCAAGGTAGAGCACAGGGCTCAGGACATTAGGTAGAGCTCAGGACTCAGGACTCAAGGTAGAGCACAGGACTCTGGACTCAAGGTAGAGCACAGGGCTCAGGGGTACAGCACAGGGCTCAGGGGTACAGCACAGGACTCAGGACTCAAGGCAGAGCACAGGACTCAGGGGTACAGCACAGGGCTCAGGGGTACAGCACAGGACTCAGGACTCAAGGTAGAGATCAGGACTCAGGGGTACAGCACAGGACTCAGGACTCAAGGTAGAGCACAGGACTCTGGACTCAAGGTAGAGCACAGGGCTCAGGACATTAGGTAGAGCTCAGGACTCAGGACTCAAGGTAGAGCACAGGACTCAGGACTCAAGGTAGAGCACAGGGCTCAGGGGTACAGCACAGGGCTCAGGGGTACAACACAGGACTCAGGACTCAAGGTAGAGCACAGGACTCAGGACTCAAGGTAGAACACAGGACTCAGGACTCAAGGTAGAGCACAGGGCTCAGGGGTAGAGCACAGGGCTCAGGGGTACAGCACAGGACTCAGGACTCAAGGTAGAACACAGGACTCAGGACTCAATGTAGAACACAGGACTCAGGACTCAAGGTAGAGCACAGGACTCAGGACTCAAGGTAGAACACAGGACTCAGGACTCAAGGTAGAGCACAGGACTCAGGACTCAAGGTAGAGCACAGGGCTCAGGGGTACAGCACAGGACTCAGGACTCAAGGCAGAGCACAGGGCTCAGGGGTACAGCACAGGGCTCAGGGGTACAGCACAGGGCTCAGGACTCAAGGTAGAGCACAGGGCTCAGGACTTAAGGTAGAGCACAGGGCTCAGTATTCAAGGTAGAGCACAGGGCTCAGGGGTACAGCACAGGGCTCAGTATTCAAGGTAGAGCACAGGGCTCAGGACATTAGGTAGAGCTCAGGACTCAGGACTCAAGGTAGAGCACAGGACTCAGGACTCAAGGTAGAGCACAGGGCTCAGGGGTACAGCACAGGGGTCATGATTACAGCACAGGGCTCAGGACTCAAGGTAGGGCACAGGGCTCAGGACTTAAGGTAGAGCACAGGGCTCAGTATTCAAGGTAGAGCACAGGGCTCAGGGGTACAGCACAGGGCTCAGTATTCAAGGTAGAGCACAGGGCTCAGGACATTAGGTAGAGCACAGGACTCAAGACTCAAGGTAGAGCACAGGGCTCAGGACTCAAGGTAGAGCACAGGGCTCAGTATTCAAGGTAGAGCACAGGGCTCAGGTCATTAGGTAGAGCACAGGACTCAGGACTCAAGGTAGAACACAGGACACAGGACTCAAGGTAGAGCACAGGGCTCTGGACATTAGGTAGAGCTCAGGACTCAGGACTCAAGGTAGAGCACAGGACTCAGGACTCAAGGTAGAACACAGGACTCAGGACTCAAGGTAGAGCACAGGACTCAGGACTCAAGGTAGAGCACAGGGCTCAGGGGTACAGCACAGGGCTCAGGACTCAAGGTAGAGCACAGGGCTCAGGGGTACAGCACAGGGCTCAGGGGTACAGCACAGGGCTCAGGACTCAAGGTAGAGCACAGGGCTCAGTATTGAAGGTAGAGCACAGGGCTCAGGACATTAGGTAGAGCTCAGGACTCAGGACTCAAGGTAGAGCACAGGACTCAGGACTCAAGGTAGAGCACAGGGCTCAGGGGTACAGCACAGGGCTCAGGACTCAAGGTAGAGCACAGGGCTCAGGGGTACAGCTGAGGCCTCAGGGGTACAGCACAGGGCTCAGGACTCAAGGTAGAGCACAGGGCTCAGGACTTAAGGTAGAGCACAGGGCTCAGTATTCAAGGTAGAGCACAGGGCTCAGGGGTACAGCACAGGGCTCAGTATTGAAGGTAGAGCACAGGGCTCAGGACATTAGGTAGAGCTCAGGACTCAGGACTCAAGGCAGAGCACAGGACTCAGGACTCAAGGTAGAGCACAGGGCTCAGGGGTACAGCACAGGGCTCAGTATTCAAGGTAGAGCACTGGACTCAGGACTCAAGGTAGAGCACAGGACTCAGGACTCAAAGTAGAGCACAGGACTCAGGACTCAAAGTAGAGCACAGGACTCAGGACTCAAAGTGGAGCAGAGGGCTCAGGACTCAAGGTAGAGCACAGGGCTCAGGACATTAGGTAGAGCTCAGGACTCAGGACTCAAGGTAGAGCACAGGACTCAGGACTCAAGGTAGAACATAGGACTCAGGACTCAAGGTAGAACACAGGACACAGGACTCAAGGTAGAGCACAGGGCTCAGTACATTAGGTAGAGCTCAGGACTCAGGACTCAAGGTAGAGCACAGGACTCAGGACTCAAGGTAGAACACAGGACTCAGGACTCAAGGTAGAGCACAGGACTCAGGACTCAAGGTAGAGCACAGGGCTCAGGGGTACAGCACAGGACTCAGGACTCAAGGTAGAGCACAGGGCTCAGGGGTACAGCACAGGGCTCAGGGGTACAGCACAGGGCTCAGGACTCAAGGTAGAGCACAGGGCTCAGGACTTAAGGTAGAGCACAGGGCTCAGTATTCAAGGTAGAGCACAGGGCTCAGGGGTACAGCACAGGGCTCAGTATTGAAGGTAGAGCACAGGGCTCAGGACATTAGGTAGAGCTCAGGACTCAGGACTCAAGGTAGAGCACAGGACTCAGGACTCAAGGTAGAGCACAGGGCTCAGGGGTACAGCACAGGGCTCAGGACTCAAGGTAGAGCACAGGGCTCAGGGGTACAGCTGAGGCCTCAGGAGTACAGCACAGGGCTCAGGACTCAAGGTAGAGCACAGGGCTCAGGACTTAAGGTAGAGCACAGGGCTCAGTATTCAAGGTAGAGCACAGGGCTCAGGGGTACAGCACAGGGCTCAGTATTCAAGGTAGAGCACAGGGCTCAGGACATAAGGTAGAGCTCAGGACTCAGGACTCAAGGTAGAGCACAGGACTCAGGACTCAAGGTAGAGCACAGGGCTCAGGGGTACAGCACAGGGCTCAGGGGTACAACACAGGACTCAGGACTCAAGTAGAGCACAGGGCTCAGGGGTACAGCACAGGGCTCAGGGGTACAGCACAGGGCTCAGGACTCAAGGTAGAGCACAGGGCTCAGGACTCAAGGTAGAACACAGGACTCAGGACTCAAGGTAGAGCACAGGGCTCAGGGGTACAGCACAGGGCTCAGGGGTACAGCACAGGACTCAGGACTCAAGGTAGAACACAGGACTCAGGACTCAATGTAGAACACAGGACTCAGGACTCAAGGTAGAGCACAGGACTCAGGACTCAAGGTAGAGCACAGGGCTCAGGGGTAGAGCACAGGGCTCAGGGGTACAGCACAGGACTCAGGACTCAAGGTAGAACACAGGACTCAGGACTCAATGTAGAACACAGGACTCAGGACTCAAGGTAGAGCACAGGACTCAGGACTCAAGGTAGAACACAGGACTCAGGACTCAAGGTAGAGCACAGGACTCAGGACTCAAGGTAGAGCACAGGACTCAGGACTCAAGGTAGAGCACAGGGCTCAGGGGTACAGCACAGGGCTCAGGACTCAAGGTAGAGCACAGGGCTCAGGGGTACAGCACAGGGCTCAGGGGTACAGCACAGGGCTCAGGAGTCAAGGTAGAGCACAGGGCTCAGGACTTAAGGTAGAGCACAGGGCTCAGTATTCAAGGTAGATCACAGGGCTCAGGGGTACAGCACAGGGCTCAGTATTCAAGGTAGAGCACAGGGCTCAGGACATTAGGTGGAGCTCAGGACTCAGGACTCAAGGTAGAGCACAGGACTCAGGACTCAAGGTAGAGCACAGGGCTCAGGGGTACAGCACAGGGCTCAGGGGTACAACACAGGACTCAGGACTCAAGGTAGAGCACAGGACTCAGGACTCAAGGTAGAACACAGGACTCAGGACTCAAGGTAGAGCACAGGGCTCAGGGGTAGAGCACAGGGCTCAGGGGTACAGCACAGGTCTCAGGACTCAAGGTAGAACACAGGACTCAGGACTCAATGTAGAACACAGGACTCAGGACTCAAGGTAGAGCACAGGACTCAGGACTCAAGGTAGAACACAGGACTCAGGACTCAAGGTAGAGCACAGGACTCAGGACTCAAGGTAGAGCACAGGGCTCAGGGGTACAGCACAGGACTCAGGACTCAAGGCAGAGCACAGGGCTCAGGGTACAGCACAGGGCTCAGGGGTACAGCACAGGGCTCAGGACTCAAGGTAGAGCACAGGGCTCAGGACTTAAGGTAGAGCACAGGGCTCAGTATTCGAGGTAGAGCACAGGGCTCAGGGGTACAGCACAGGGCTCAGTATTCAAGGTAGAGCACAGGGCTCAGGACATTAGGTAGAGCGCAGGACTCAGGACTCAAGGTAGAGCACAGGACTCAGGACTCAAGGTAGAGCACAGGGCTCAGGGGTACAGCACAGGGCTCAGGGGTACAGCACAGGGCTCAGGACTCAAGGTAGAGCACAGAGCTCAGGACTTAAGGTAGAGCACAGGGCTCAGTATTCAAGGTAAAGCACAGGGCTCAGGGGTACAGCACAGGGCTCAGTATTCAAGGTAGAGCACAGGGCTCAGGACATTAGGTAGAGCACAGGACTCAGGACTCAAGGTAGAGCAGAGGGCTCAGGACTCAAGGCAGAGCACAGGGCTCAGTATTCAAGGTAGAGCACAGGGCTCAGGACATTAGGTAGAGCACAGGACTCAGGACTCAAGGTAGAGCACAGGACTCAGGACTCAAGGTAGAGCACAGGACTCAGGACTCAAGGTAGAGCACAGGGCTCAGGGGTACAGCACAGGGCTCAGGGGTACAGCACAGGGCTCAGTATTCAAGGTAGAACACAGGGCTCAGGACATTAGGTAGAGCTCAGGACTCAGGACTCAAGGTAGAGCACAGGACTCAAGGTAGAGCACAGGGCTCAGGATTCAAGGTAGAGCACAGGTTTCAGGGGTACAGCACAGGGCTCAGTATTCAAGGTAGAGCACAGGGCTCAGGGGTACAGCACAGGGCTCAGGGGTACAGCACAGGGCTCAGTATTCAAGGTAGAGCACAGGGCTCAGGGGTACAGCACAGGGCTCAGGGGTACAGCACAGGGCTCAGTATTCAAGGTAGAGCACAGGGCTCAGTACATTAGGTAGAGCTCAGGACTCAGGACTCAAGGTAGAGCACATGACTCAGGACTCAAGGTAGAGCACAGGGCTCAGGATTCAAGGTAGAGCACAGGGCTGAGGGGTACAGCACAGGGCTCAGTATTCAAGGTAGAGCACAGGGCTCAGGGGTACAGCACAGGGCTCAGGGGTACAGCACAGGGCTCAGTATTCAAGGTAGAGCACAGGGCTCAGGGGTACAGCACAGGGCTCAGGGGTACAGCACAGGACTCAGGACTCAAGGTAGAGCACAGGACTCTGGACTCAAGGTAGGGCACAGGGCTCAGGACATTAGGTAGAGCTCAGGACTCAGGACTCAAGGTAGAGCACAGGACTCAGGACTCAAGGTAGAGCACAGGACTCAGGACTCAAGGTAGAGCACAGGGCTCAGGATTCAAGGTAGAGCACAGGGCTCAGGGGTACAGCACAGGGCTCAGGGGTACAGCACAGGACTCAGGACTCAAGGCAGAGCACTGGGCTCAGTATTCAAGGTAGAGCACAGGGCTCAGGGGTACAGCACAGGGCTCAGGGGTACAGCACAGGACTCAGGACTCAAGGCAGAGCACAGGGCTCAGGGGTACAGCACAGGGCTCAGGGGTACAGCACAGGACTCAGGACTCAAGGTAGAGCACAGGACTCAGGGGTACAGCACAGGTCTCAGGACTCAAGGTAGAGCATAGGACTCTGGACTCAAGGTATAGCACAGGGCTCAGAACATTAGGTAGAGCTCAGGACTGAGGACTCAAGGTAGAGCACAGGACTCAGGACTCAAGGTAGAGCACAGGGCTCAGGGGTACAGCACAGGGCTACGGGGTACAACACAGGACTCAGGACTCAAGGTAGAGCACAGGACTCAGGACTCAAGGTAGAACACAGGACTCAGGACTCAAGGTAGAGCACAGGGCTCAGGGGTAGAGCACAGGGCTCAGGGGTACAGCACAGGACTCAGGACTCAAGGTAGAACACAGGACTCAGGACTCGATGTAGAACACAGGACTCAGGACTCAAGGTAGAGCACAGGACTCAGGACTCAAGGTAGAGCACAGGGCTCAGGGGTACAGCACAGGGCTCAGGGGTACAGCACAGGGCTCAGGACTCAAGGTATAGCACAGGGCTCAGGACTTAAGGTACGGGACAGGGCTCAGAATTCAAGGTAGAGCAGAGGGCTCAGGGGTACAGCACAGGGCTCAGTATTCAAGGTAGAGCACAGGGCTCAGGACATTAGGTAGAGCACAGGACTCAGGGGTACAGCACAGGGCTCAGGGATACAGCACAGGACTCAGGACTCAAGGTAGAGCACAGGACTCAGGACTCAAGGTAGAGCACAGGGCTCAGGACATTAGGTAGAGCTCAGGACTCAGGACTCAAGGTAGAGCACAGGACTCAGGGGTACAGCACAGGGCTCAGGGGTACAGCACAGGACTCAGGACTCAAGGTAGAGCACAGGACTCAGGACTCAAGGTAGAGCACAGGACTCAGGACATTAGGTAGAGCTCAGGACTCAGGACTCAAGTTAGAGCACAGGACTCAGGACTCAAGGTAGAGCACAGGGCTCAGGACATTAGGTAGAGCTGAGGACTCAGGACTCAAGGTAGAGCACAGGACTCAGGGGTACAGCACAGGGCTCAGGGGTACAGCACAGGACTCAGGACTCAAGGTAGAGCACAGGACTCAGGACTCAAGGTAGAGCACAGGGCTCAGGACATTAGGGAGAGCACAGGGCTCAGGGGTACAGCACAGGGCTCAGGACTCAAGGTAAAGCACAGGGCTCAGGGGTACAGCACAGGGCTCAGGGGTACAGCACAGGGCTCAGGACTCAAGGTAGAGCACAGGGCTCAGGACTTAAGGTAGAGCACAGGGCTCAGTATTCAAGGTAGAGCACAGGGCTCAGGGGTACAGCACAGGGCTCAGTATTGAAGGTAGAGCACAGGGCTCAGGACATTAGGTAGAGCTCAGGACTCAGGACTCAAGGTAGAGCACAGGACTCAGGACTCAAGGTAGAGCACAGGGCTCAGGGGTACAGCACAGGGCTCAGGACTCAAGGTAGAGCACAGGGCTCAGGGGTACAGCTGAGGCCTCAGGAGTACAGCACAGGGCTCAGGACTCAAGGTAGAGCACAGGGCTCAGGACTTAAGGTAGAGCACAGGGCTCAGTATTCAAGGTAGAGCACAGGGCTCAGGGGTACAGCACAGGGCTCAGTATTCAAGGTAGAGCACAGGGCTCAGGACATAAGGTAGAGCTCAGGACTCAGGACTCAAGGTAGAGCACAGGACTCAGGACTCAAGGTAGAGCACAGGGCTCAGGGGTACAGCACAGGGCTCAGGGGTACAACACAGGACTCAGGACTCAAGTAGAGCACAGGGCTCAGGGGTACAGCACAGGGCTCAGGGGTACAGCACAGGGCTCAGGACTCAAGGTAGAGCACAGGGCTCAGGACTCAAGGTAGAACACAGGACTCAGGACTCAAGGTAGAGCACAGGGCTCAGGGGTAGAGCACAGGGCTCAGGGGTACAGCACAGGACTCAGGACTCAAGGTAGAACACAGGACTCAGGACTCAATGTAGAACACAGGACTCAGGACTCAAGGTAGAGCACAGGACTCAGGACTCAAGGTAGAACACAGGACTCAGGACTCAAGGTAGAGCACAGGACTCAGGACTCAAGGTAGAGCACAGGACTCAGGACTCAAGGTAGAGCACAGGGCTCAGGGGTACAGCACAGGGCTCAGGACTCAAGGTAGAGCACAGGGCTCAGGGGTACAGCACAGGGCTCAGGGGTACAGCACAGGGCTCAGGACTCAAGGTAGAGCACAGGGCTCAGGACTTAAGGTAGAGCACAGGGCTCAGTATTTAAGGTAGATCACAGGGCTCAGGGGTACAGCACAGGGCTCAGTATTCAAGGT